>PVQA01000291.1:0-15788 GCA_002980515.1 Fusarium burgessii
GGGAGGAGGGAGTGAGATTAACGTAGACAGTGTGGTTTTTGAGCTGAACGAGTAGATGCCATGTCTTATACGGGACAAATCAGCTTGACAAGAGTTCAAATCCGTCTCCCTTGCGCTACTCATGGCTGAATGAAGTGAGACCTCTGAAATGGAAACCACATGGTGATAGCATGGCTCAGAGAAAGAGGTATGAAGGCATTGAAGTGACTTACCAGTCAAGCCTTCATGGAAACGGTGAGGGTGGAGTTGCAGTTGTGGACTGGACTAAAGTGAGTCAATGACATTCAAAAAAAAAAAGTTGAAGTTGCTTCTGTGAGTTTCCCAATAAGATACTGCGCAGACGGGAAGCAAGGACATGGGTATGAAGTGGTTGCCAGAATAGGACGATTGGGTGGTATCAAGTGCAATTCCTTACTTTAAGGGGTAGCATTGGCAGTTTTAGAGGCTTGAGTTATGATTGATCTATTTGATGGCCAAACGCTTACGGCGTCTTGTCGTTTAATTTCTGCTCGACGCCCAAATTGCTCTTGTGCAACCCCCACCAAGTATCACAGGCCGAAGTGCAAAGGGAAGTAGATCCAGAATGGGGACACTTAAGTGGATCTGGCCTAAGCCTTTCAGGGGGGACTCGCTGCAAGGTTCAGGTCCAGGGCCTTGGTTCCTGGGTTCATTTGACTTGTTTTTTCTTTCTGTTATGTTGGTTCTTGCGGGTGGTAATGGGCACAGAAACAGCTCATATTCGGGTGCATTCCCGTCATACCCATCGGCAATTTGTTTCAGTAGTGTTTCTCCCACGTTCATCTGGGTTCCTCTTCTCAAACGCATCAACCAAAGACATTAGATTCTGTACACTTCTATGCAATATAAGGTGCAGTAAGTACTCGGGCCTACCTACCACCTCGATAGGTACTGCAGATGCAAATAGAAAGAAAGAGCAAGAGCAAGAACCAACCCTTAGCGCCTTGTCGATCTCCCTTCCACTTGCCATTCGCGGTTTACTTCAAATCTGAGCCTCTAGTTCAGTTGCTGTACGTCCAATCTCACTCTCATCTCCAACTTTGTCGGGTCGGGATGGTCCATTTTCAATTGAGGCCATGGTCTCGTTTTCTTCGTTCCTTCTGTTTTTAGATCCCTCTCTCGAATTCTCCTTCTCAGGAACACACCCAATCCCCACCCAGAACTCAATCTCATTTAGACATGAACACGGGGAGGCATGCACATCCATTTTGACTTTTGGCCTTTTAGGTCGGCTTCGGAGATCGATCAGGGCAGTGGCTTGATGAACTAGCATCGCGCCTTGGTGTCATCGCCTCTATCTATCCCGTCTTAGTTTCAACCTAAGTTTTAACTACCTCAGGTTTCCCACTTCTCATATCCTACGTACGTCAGTTGTTCTTGCGTCCTCCATCGACATCACCTCCTCGATCGCAAACTCAATCTCCGCATGAGAAACTCCCCTGAGAGTCCCTCTTACAACAACCTTGTCGCAAAACACTCGGACCCATCGAATCTCGATACTACCTTGCCTTATTGTACGAGCCACCATCCAAAAAGCCACACCTGGTCCTTGTCCTCCCAACTTCGGCACCCAAGCAAGCTTCAAAGTCTCGTGACCTGATCTGCTCTGAACCTGGCCTAACCCGATAATAAAGACAATTGCGGAATTCGGAAATCGTTAACTAACACGAGCCTCAACGCGCCCTGGTCTGGTCGCTACCGTGGTCCTGGCTTCACCCTCGCTCTGTTGAGCAACGACAGTCCTGGCTGAGCTTGGGTCCTCTTCGGCGGCGCTGCCCGCCTTGGTGAATCGAACCACCATTACTCAACCCGAATTTATCAACAGACATTTTGGTCCATGTCACGCCAGACAAATTTCAAGACATTTCGAAGCTTAAGCTCCCGCTCGTGCTTCATCCCGTCCCCCGACCATCTTGCCTCTTTTCTCTCGCTCTTACCCTCACATATTCGCATATGGGATAATAGGCGGCTCCAATCTCACCTGCCGTCCTCATGATTTGGTACTTCCTGTACCCACTCCGAGGGTCAGTCTTATTTGCCCCGATCCTTACCGTGCTTCCGTCCCGCTCTCCGTCTCCATTCCCCGCTCCGTATTCCGTCTTCGGCTCACATTCTCTTACAGAACGACGGAAGCTCCGGTTCTTGCGCCAACTCATCCTATACGCCGCGCTCTTCATCGGTATGGATCATACGCCGCCAGCCATGTTGTCGCAACGCTGCTCGTCTCGGTGGTCGTGGCCACCATGCTAACTTATCCCATCCCCTACCTTTTCACAAGTGACTACGTCAACGGCGCTTCTAATTTACCTCACCATGCCTGGACTGTCGCTCAGCCGCTACACTACGGTGCCAGCATTCGCCCCGATGTCATGATGCGCTCGATCTGGGTTCATGGCAGTTATATGCAGGCACTAGACCAGGATCTGCTTGTATCTGCCTTAGAATTGCAGAATGAGTTACTTGGAACCACTGAGAATTTCCGCCCGATTCGTGCTCGACACGTTCCCCGTTCATTGCCAGAACCCGGAACTGATCTTTCAACAACTCAACGCGATGCTTTTCATGCCATCAATGGCTTGAACAACCAGTCTTGGTTCTTTCACTCACCACTTCAATACTGGGATTGCATTGAAGAGAACATATTGGTTGACCCTGATATTCTGACAACCGTTAACGACAAAAAGACCCAGTCTACATCAGTCAATGTCACGCTCAGACACTCCATCGTTTTTAGTGGAAAACGATTCGAGGAACGCCGTCTCGTTGCTGCAGACGCCCTTGTCATCACCCTTATCTACCTGCGGGACTCACCCGTCGGCCAACAGTGGGAAAGAAAGGCTGCCTTACTCCCAGACAAGGTTTCAAGCAAATGGGATATCTACCCGCCTGATGGTCGGTCTACCTCAAGCCAGCTTTACGAGTTTCAGTTTCGCCCTATATCTCGCCGAGATACCGCTATCCTTGCTGTTGCCTACGCCTTGACTACGCTGTACTTCCTCATGAGCTTATCAAAACTGAGGGCTTTCAAGTCCAAATTCGGTCTCATCGTTACAGTGGTATCTCAGATCGCCTTTTCTGTCATGTCAAGCTTTACCGTGTGTGCCATCTTCAGACTTGACTTGTCACGCATTCCTAGGGCAGCTTATCCGCTAGTTGTGCTCTCTATGAGTCTGGAGAACATTTTCAGGCTCATCAATGCCGTGATTCTCACCCCTGCTGAGGATTCAACAAGCAGCCGTATCGGCAGCGCATTTGGGGAAACTGCTCATACAGCTATCACCAGCTCACTGCAGAATGTCTTTCTTCTGTTGATGCTCTCACGTTGGGTATCCCCTGGTGTTTCAGCTTTCTGTTTATTCGCCGCTGTCGCCATTGTGTTCGACCTCTTTTACCTCTCAACCTTCTTCTTGTCAGTTCTCAGCGTTGATGTCCGACGTACAGAGCTTAGTGATGCGCTTGCTAAAGCTTCGATGCGCCACAATCGTGGAGAATCCGACTTCAAGCCTCGTGGAACGTGGGAACTTGTTCTCCAGGGCAAAGCGACTTTGTCAACTCGAATAGCAGGGACCATCATCATGCTTGGTTTCGTTCTTATCGCCCAATGGCACTTTTTTGAGGAAGGCACGGTCTTCAACTACTTTTCACGCTTATATGGAGGATATGGTACTCTGGAAAATAGCGGCTCTTCACAGAACCCTTTAGACTCCATACACCAAGCACGCAGCCCTAAATCCTGGCTACGCTTACAAGATCATGAAACAGCTCAAGAAATCATTAGCATTATCAAGCCTACAGCACACAGCTACGTTGCCAGGGTCTTTGAGCCAGTTGTTTTCGTCATGAAGGGCTCGGATCGTATGCCTCATTTTAAGGAACCGACTCTACTACCGGCGCTTTATGACTTTATCAACCACCAACTTACCCGGTTCGTTGTTATACTTCTCGTCATCATTGCGAGTGTTCGACTACTTACGACGTTTCTCTTGTGGGAAGACGAAAGTGACGAGGATGATCGCCATTCAGATACGGATCCCACACTGGACGTAAAGTCGTTTACAGGAGGGCACAGACTTGATGTTGCAATGCTTGCAGCCGCGGCTGATGGCCATGTCGTTTCGGTCGGATTAGATCGCACGATCCAAGTTTGGGACGCCCAGCACGACAGATTCCCATATACCATCGCTAATGGTGGTCATTCAGACGATGCCCCCTTTCCTGTGCTTGCCATGACTATCGATGACAATTCCAAATGGTTGGCGATCTTGTCCCCGTCCAAGATAGCTTTATGGAACATTAAGAACAAGGTCTGGGGACCTGCACTATCTGTCAACCTCCAAGGCCAGAAATCTGAGGCATTCTTCTTTGGTTCGACCGACTCACAGAGCGATATTCCAAGGCTGGTTCTCGTACGAAGAAATGGGACACTGACCGAGTTCATGCCGGACGCAGGTGAAGGAGCAGACTATGGCATCTGCCGAAGTCCATTGACCTGCGTTAGACCTTTAATAGGGAAGCGTGAGTATTGTTCTCAATTAAGGCTTTGTTTAACATACTAATCCGATGGCCGAACAGGAAGCAAACAGGCAGCACCATTGCTTGCTATCATCACCGCATCTAGAAGAGGCTGTGTTCATGCAGCGACAAGAGAGACACTTTCGTGGAATTCCCGAAGTGTGCACTTAGAGGGCATCGAACAGGATGAAGTTCACCAAGTTGTGCCCCTCTCATCGCTGGGCCTCTTCTTGATTGCAGGAGCGAGGCGCGTACATCTCGTCAATATGGAAGATTACAGCCTTGTGCATACGTTTTCGACAGAGCTAATGGCCCAACGCTCCCTTCAAAGCGCTTTCTTCAGCCGTCCCTCCTCGCACCCAGGGGTTAACGGCCTTGCATGGTTCACCTTGTGTTATACTGGAGCTGACTCAGGGGACTGTGTCGTACAAACTTTTGTATCTCCCGAAGAGCATGAGATGATTTATTACCAAAGCTCTGCGACCCCGGAAACTAGAGGCTGGTGTGCATGGGAAACGGTTAAGGAGACAAAAAGACATATAGAGAATCCTGGCTCATGGAGTGTTCTGTCTGATGGCTGTGTTGTGGGCATAAGGCAAAAGTCGAAGCGAGTTCCCGATGGAGAACCCAATGGACAGCGCAGAACTGAGGGACTTCGACACCGATCTCCACGTAAGGAACCGGGACGAGATTTATTCGGGCGCTGGGAGATTTGGACCGCGCCACAGAGTGGCCAGTTAAGGACTGACGAGACACGACCTCTGTTCCAAGACAATGAAAGAGCTGGGCACTTGATCGTGACGGATATTGGCCCTATGGTTCGAGTCGGTCAGCGATCAGTCGCCTTTAGCTTCGGCAATGTGGTGAAACTAGTCACAGTTGGAGGGCACGAACGATTCGAGAACAGTACTACGAACAGTGAGCACTTGAACGTTGGAAGTAGGCGTCGAAAGCCAGGGGCACTGGTGCGGCCGAGGGCTTGGACTTAGGCTCAGCAACGAGGATTGGCACTTTATTGTCTCGGGATACCGGCGTTTGGCAGTTAGGACGACTTGATATAGGTTAGGCGCACATGGCTGGATTGGAGTATAAAGGCGCCGACGGGAGTCATTTTCTAAAGCTAGGAATATCCGAGTGAAGTAAGGAGAACTGGTCCAGGAACCAGCTGGCGCAATTACCATAGATAGTTTGGAAATGGTTTCACTTTTTTACGGGGGAATAGATATTGTGGCAACGTATATTCATAGTGTTCAATTTTCAGTCGCTTTCTGTGTGTGCTTGGATTCTTGACTGGGGCTCGTGTTTAAGGTGCAAGTGATCAGATACATTGCTTGTTCTAGTACATCATATCCTTATGGGCTGACCTCAAAAGGTATGGTATATTTAGGAGAGAAATGTGTTACAAGCTGGGTCGAGATGAAGGTATGGACGAAACATGTGACAGTTTACGCAAAATTAGCAGGTTCTATGAAGCAATATCGGCATTTAGTGATGCGCAGTAAACGCCTGAGAGCTATAGGATATTCATGGATGTCACTCCAGAAGCCCGGCTAGTAATTCACCGCTGCTCTGACGTGTCTGCCTTGTTGAAGTTTCTTCGGAGCTGAGCGAGGAGCAGAAGCAAATACATGACGTGAAGCGGGATGCTGTCAAAAACCAAGAGGCTGGGACATCGGCAGCTGAATGAATATGGGGCTCATGATGGTGTAAGTCGTCGCAATCATCAGGGCAAGGCCCGTGAGCGAACAGATTTAGTCTAGTTAAGGCGAAGAGTAATTGGATCCTACATAAGCTACGTGTTTGAGAGGGAGGTCGCATAAAGAGAGACCACCCGCGATGTCGGATGGATCGTGATTGAGTGGAAAGATACGAGATCGTGGGAGATGTAATTCGGGTGGCTGGGAAGTGCAGGGTAGATGATGATTGGGTAAAGAAACGTGGATCGCATTTAAAGGTTAACGTCTTGAACAGGGAACAATTGGATGACTGTGAATGAAGACAAGTGTCAAATTGATGCCTATTGAGAATAAGTGAGTGAGTGTACAAAGTCCCAAGATTAGGCATATCATGAGTTGTGAGTTGGGCGGTATCTAGTACACGTATGCTGCTGCATTGAAGCCTGACAAAATTGATGAATACAAAGTCAGGTTAAGCAAGTCTTACAGATATGGGCCGTGTTACCTCATACTGCGTAAAGTCAACGGCCAACGGCCAACGGCTCTTGATTATGCATGAATTTACTGGTCATCAGGCTTGAGCCACAGACAGACCTTGATGTTGAAGTACGGTAGTCTAAGACGGTGGTTATTAGCTTGCGGGTCAGGTCTCGGCATAAACCCCGTCCGTGTGCCACTTTTTTCTTTTCAAAGAATGAATTGTCCTTGTTCTTGCGCTTGTGCGTCTCTCACTAGAATTACGTTCATCAAGCATGTTCCCAGCTGGGGCTGACCGTTGAGATCTGATTGTAACTGCACAGTCCAACGGGAAGAGAAGAGAGATTTGCGTGGGTGGAGGGGCTTACAAAGTTAAGATTGACTTTGAAAGCTTCTCATGTGAAAGTAACCCACCCACCCTGTGGTTATGGCACCAGCTGTAAGTGAGTGAGACCAAGATGAGAAGCGGATGTTGCGTATAACAAAGATAGACTCGCAACGGAAACGCCCAGTTAGGAAATAAAACTCAAGTCGAGTCTAATCTCAAAGATTAAGGACATGAGGAAGGAAGGGAGAATATCCACCCAAGACTCTTTCCTTTTTGTGCCCAAAATTGTCTGTTCATAGTTTGGGAAAGAACAGGCATCGGACATGAACCTCATTTCCACCTGACGTCTATTGCTTTTGTGTTTCCTTTTTTCCCTTCGCTTTTTTCTTCTTCCTCACATTACATTTATAATCCAGCCTCCTTTTATACCTAAATCGGTCCCGCCGCCTCTTCGCACTTTTACCTATTTCGAAATTTTTACCTGCCTGTTGGGTCCGTGTTTGGTTTTTTTCACTTTTACCAGGACTAAGGTAAGGTAAGGTTCACTCGGTCTTGCGAGACGTACCCGCGTCGTCCCGCGTCGATTTACCTCCGTGTGCTGTGGCGCGTGTGACTATTTGGTTCTTCTTTCTAGTCTCATCTTACAATTCGAATCTTCAATTCTTAAATCGTGTCACGTCAAAATTCGATCGAGGTGAATCTGGCAACTTGGTACTGAAGTCAAGATCCATTTAACGACGTCAATCTGGCACGACAAAAATAGCACCGCTATAACGCTTGATTGATCGACTTGGCGAGAACAAGTTTTGTTTACCCTGGCAGCCTACTCAACCACCTATCGAAATTAAGTCAATTGCATTATTATCACTCGCAAACGACAAAAACTACCGGAACTCGAATATTTATCTCAAACGGAACCTCGAAACTATTAAATATTACCCCAACACCTGTCAGTCATCTCTCATCATTATCTTCAAACAAGCGTCCGATCAGACTAGACAGGCTCTGGAATCCTTCTACCCTTGTCAACTCTCTCCACGCTCAGTGGTGCACTGTTGATAGCGGTGCCTTTCGGGTTCAGGGTCCCCTGGTCTAGCATGGCCGTCCATCTCACAGACCTGGCTTTGAACAGAGACCCCCCGTCAGTAGCCCACTGACCGTCTTGTCAGGACTGCCCTGCTACCCGCTCTGCTCACCGCCTGCCCTAGTCATTCGCTGAACCTGGAGGCGCCTCGGCTTCTCCTTGCTAGTCGCTCTCACTCCCATCTTCAACACCGCGCGCGCGAGTGGTTGGCCGTATAACATCCTTCAAACGAGCCTGCCATCCTGTCGTTCTCTCGCCATGCTATTCGGTGCCGCTAATTCTACGTTTGTTTCCTGCTGCTAGTCTTTCGTTTGTTGTCAAGCTTTTCCATTGTAGTTCCATGGTCCTTGAACCTCAATCGCAATCTCGCGTTTTGCTCACCTGCGTCTTATTCGTCGTCATTGTACGTTGAAGCATCCGCAGTTGATCACCGGGGTTTTTGACCGTTCATGCGCATGCACCTTCGTGTACCGTTCGACTCTGCACTCGAATTAAGCCAATTGGTTTCAGGAAGCTTCCTTGGTCGATACTGCGCCCTTTAAGCGCCATCTGTCACTCGTTCTTCTCCTGACGCTGTCGTTCTGGATCTTCAAATCTCATCTAATCGCTACCATCCGAGTCAAATCGCCAATACGCATCGGATCCAATCACAGCTTGCCAGCTGTCGCGCGCGCCTTCAACTTGGCTCGCTTTCCCCGTAGAGTCGCCCCTCTACAGAGCAAGTAATAGGCTCTGCCTTGCGGTGCCTGGTTTGATCTGGCTGCCTCTCATCCGGGCTGCATCGTGCGAGCTGCTGCAACGACCTGCGCACACTTCGCGTCGTTCCCGCTGTGCGTTTTTGCTGCAGCTGTGGAGCTCCTTAACGGTTAGTTCAGCCAACCTCCTTCTCCTTGCCTCCATATTCTCATGTTTCCCTGCTTCTCTTTCGCCGCATGTCCTGCTCTCGTCTATGACGCCTGTCACCCGTGCTTTCATTCATATGCGAGGCTATTCCCTCCACCCTCGTCGCCCCTCTGTCGCCCTAGTCGATATATCTAACTAAAGCAAAGTCCCTAGTCTCACTCGTGGACCCTTCTACGCCTAGCCCATCTACACTTAAGTTTCAACTTGGAAGTATCAGCTGAGCTGCATGGCGTCCTCTGAAGTTGACCAGAAGTTTCTCGGCAAGCTGGCCAAAGCTGTCGAGAATGACAATCCTCTCCTGGCCAGCATGCTCTTCAAGATTCTAGGCTTGTCTCTCAACCTTGCCGAACAGCTTGTTGCTGCAAAGAAGCAACGCCGACCTGATTATGAGCCATCACCCAACGCGATACGGCGCGTCTTGAGGATTATATGGCTCTCACGTGAGGGTAAGGTAATGCTTGAACAGTATGTTCTACCAATGGTTGGCAACTATGTTGAACTCAAGGTCCTCGCCTACAAGCTTCGTGCATCTTTCTCGCATATCTTCGCTCTCTTTGGCAACACACCTTCAGTCTCAAATCTGGGAAGACAAACGCCAGACGTCACAGCTGTGTTGACACCGCGCCTGGATAAGGGAAAGGGACGCGCTGCCGACATGGAAGTTGACTCAAGACCTTCCTCTGTTCAACCAACTCACCCCCTTGAAGGAGGACCTGTGCTGCCTCCTCCAGGGTTTGAAGAACAGAACCTTCCGTTATCGCCCAACTTCCTCATCCCAGCCAAGGACTATCTACCTGAAGCGAAACAGCATTTCCAAGAGGCCATACAGCTTGCTGACTCAATGCTCTGGGGGTCCCATTCTCTTCGCCTCTCCGTCAAAACTGAATATGCCGCCTTCCTGTATGAGTGTGTTCACGATGCTGAAGGAAGCCGGAAAGTCGCCAAAGACACTATCGCAGAAGTATACGAGGCCACGGAGGGAATGGACGATGACATGTTTGGTGATGCTTGCGAGCTGGTTACGGTCCTGGGCAAGATGATGAAACGTGGTCTCGGTACCAGTGGTACTCTCCGCAAGGGTCTGGCAGTGAACCAAAACCCTATACCAAGAGCGACTCCCCCTCCTGGAATGGAGAATCCCATATGAAGAGGGCACGAGCGGTTTCACGAAAATTGTATCTAATCAACCACAAGTCGCAACACTCATACCGACTCGAGAAATTGTGGAAGCTTCATAAGCGGCTCTGAAGCAACTTGGCGATTTGGGCTGATATGAACAGAAATGCAGTCTTGAGTCTAAGTCGCCTCACGCTAACAAAGACCCGGGTTGATTCACGCTCAACGGCCCGTTCCGCAACACCACATCAAATCACATTCCTGTGGGCATCTCAGACATCGACACGAACAGCGCATTTTTTGCATTAGGCCATTACAGTACTAGCTTGCTGATAAAACAGCAAAGCCCTCTCATCGTGACTCTGGCACGAGGATCAAAACGCACATCACCTTGGGACAGGTGTTCTCAAATTCTTTCGGTACTGTACCTAGCGACTGGTTTTCGAATGGCTTTCATCCGTCACAACCTAGCGTACCCTATCCTCAGCGCGCATTTGGTCTTGTTTCACTTCTGTCCTGTTATTTGATACCCATAACTATTTAAATTTACGTGTGCATTTGCATTGTGTTTATTGCTCTATCTATTTGTCATATGGTGTTGTATGAAATATTGGCTTTTACGGTTGTGCTTTAGTTCTGCATTTAACCAAGGTTGGGAAAATAGAGAAAGGAGTCTGATATTGAGCTGAGGTGTTGGTTGCATTTTCCAGGCGTGCTTAATAGATGTATCACCAAGGTAGCAAGCATGTTGCTGTTCTTCAAAACAATTACCGAGACCGTTTGTCCCCAGCATGTTCATTTCTTGTCTACTTCCATGTCTCTATGATTGACTAATTCCTTTTACTTCCAAAGGGTCGCGAAAATCGACAGTAACAAACAAGAGCTCAAGTGCCTTGATTAGACCCGAGGGTCATTTGGCTGAATCACTCGTCCGACTTCTCTGAGTCTTCTTCCTCCGAGTCTTCTTCCTCCGAGTCTTCTTCCTCCGAGTCTTCTTCCTCCGAATCTTCTCTCTTTGAGTTATTGTTCTTCTCCGCCTCACGTTTCTGCTGATTGACCCAGAGCTCAACTCTGCTGAGGCGTCTTTCAAAGCCTCGGGCCTTGGACCGCTCGGCCTGCTTGGCCTTTTCGGCCTCAGCCTGCTCGCATCGGGCTTTGATGTCTTCCAGGGGTACCATGCGCCCGGTGACGTTATAAAAGTTCGCTTGCATCTCCAGCCAGCGAGATCGCTTATGCTGGCTGTCTAGGGACGCAAGGAGAGCACAGTCTCGCTTGCCAAGGGCGGCGTCAGGCTGTAAGTGAATGTCTGGGGGGTACATCGCACCATAGATGTGCTCTTGGAGATATTTCATCTCCTCTTGTTTCTCCTTGCTGCCGTAGCAGAAAAGGGACGATGAGGAGTCTGAATTCTCACCAGGGGCATCATCATCGGCCTCGGCGGATGAGAGATCCTTGGAAGTCTTAAGGTTGGCACGGGCCTTCGCCCATTTATTTTCCATACGGACCTTGCCGTTACGGGTTCCCTCGTGCCACTTGTTTTTGATGGGAGCTTTGGCTTCGGCCAGGTCTTCCGAGCTGCCGTCGTCGTCATCATCATCCTCATCATCGGAGTCGGATTCCTCGTCATCATTGTCGTCCTCATCTTCATCCTCGGACTCGTCTTCCTCTTCGTCTGCAGAGGACTCATCTTCGTCAGATTCATCCTCGTCGTCCTCATCTTCAGACTCCTCGACGGTGTCATCATCAGCCTTGTTACCGTCGTCAGTGGTATCCTCAGCAGATACTCCGTCAGTGATAGCGTTGCCACTTTCAGTGTCTGTGGTGTGTTGGGAAGACCTCAGCTGGCTTTGAAGTACCTTCCAGCGAGCTCGGACGTCATCCTTGGTCTTGCACAAGGATTGATGGATAAAGTCCCAAGACTCGCCAGCCTCCTTCATACTTCGGAGGCGGCAATCCTCAGAAAGAGTCCAGTTTTGGTCCTTTAAGCAGGCGATGGACGAAAGGACAGAGGTACTCGCGTTAGTGGAGACATCCTCGATCTGGGCGGATGATTCATTCTCTGAATCGGTTTGAGTGTCCTTATCCTTCTGGGCAGTCTTCTTGCCCTTGATGGAGGGCTCATTGTTCTCAGTGCACTCTCCGTCACTAGTGGTGACAACTTTCACCCGACGACCATTGGCCTTGGGTTTTGATTTGCAACATGGCTTGTCGCACGCTTGCCCGATTTGTATGTTGCAAAACGGTGTAAAACTGTTGGAAGACGGGCCCGAGCCGTGCGAGTTACCTGCAGCGCGAGAAGACGATGCATGGTGGACAGGGGTTCCATCAAGCTCAGTAAAGCCGGGGACAGCCGAGTTGTGTTGATGAACGACATCAGCTACAGTGATCTTGGATGGGTTCTGGGGCATGATGCAAATTCCCCGATATCAGGGGGAGAGACTGAACACGTGTAGGAGGCGGGTATGTCAGGACGGTTGACGATGTTGATACTCCACCACGAGCCAACATTCGATGTTCATAAGTCTTGATCAAGTCTGCACATACCTCAAGATGAGAGCGTGAAGATCGTGACATGAAGCAGAATCAAGAATCATGTACTTAGTGTGCTAAGTAAAGGATCAACCACTACTGCGTGTTGGTGTCGGTACTGTCATCACCAGTCAGCCTTTGATTCTTACCAATCCTAACCAGACTTGATCGAGTCTTGACATACCTTGAGAGGAAAGGTGAGGCTTCTGTTGCTTTACGGAGCAGTTTGAAGAAGGTGTTCTCAAGTGTTGCGAAGCGAAGGATCTACTACGGCGAGGGCGCTTTGATGTCTAAACTGTTACCAAGAGTCAACATGCGATGACCACAGACCTTGATCAATTGTTTGCATACCTCGAACGGGTAATCAAGTTTGTGCAGTGTTATGAAGCAGTATCAAAAAGAAATGCTCAAGTGTTGGGTATTGCAGGATCTACTACGACGCCTGCGTACTGACGTCGCTACTGTTGCCGTCAGTCGATATGCGATGAACACAGAGCTTAAGTCTTCATTTACCTTGTATAGGTAGTAAATAAGGTGTTCACTTAGGAAGAGGACCAAGAAGCGAGTGCTCTGGTGTTCTCGAGTGTGAAGAAGCAAAGGGACAACCACGACGACTGCGTGATGCCGATACTGTTCCAGGAAGTCAATACATATGCTCACCAGTCTTTTTATAGACTCTACATGCCTCGAGATGAATGACAAGCGAGATGTTGTCTCGCGAAGAAGAACCAAGAAGGGTGTGCTCAAGTGTGATGCAGCAAAAGGGGCAGCGCCAGGCTGCGTGACGGTATCAAGAAGACGAAAAAGAGACGAGAAGGAAGAAGAGAACTATCTTCCCTTGATGGAAGATGATTTCTGTCTTGTGTTGCAAGATGCTTTCAAAGGGAAATGTTGAGGAAAAGAGAAAAGCTGCGAAGCTCGGTGGTGAGAAGAAGAGCGAGAAGGGAAAAACAGACCCCGCCAGTTGAGAAATGGGTGATTGAATACTTTCTAGGCTGCGCTCGAGGTGCAGAAACAATGTACGGTTGGCTTGCCAGTGCCAGTGCTACACTGCTCGATTAGTTTATTCTCCCTCCAGGGCTTAGGGGGGTCCTGGTTGGCTGGACATGGAACAATAAGGCGAGAATAGAGCAAGCAATGGCCTATAGCCTTAGGTAGCTTGTTCCTCATGTATATTGAGGTTTATGAGTGTACAATGGGTGTTCATAATCCCTTTGGTAGTGATGTTTTTAGATATGAATATTGACACTACGGCACTGAACATCATCCCACAGGGACCGTCCTGCTGAATAATTAGAAGTACCTTACATACTTTGCACTGCCATAGAGTAACTGCCTAAACATGAATAGAACAGCAAAACTTTTATTAAATCGTTTATTGTTGTTCCCATATCGTGTGACCATGGCCCCTCGGAGATAGTCTAACAGATCACACTAGATCCAATAGGACACCCGCCAATGCTGCTTACTCATCTCACAACACCATTTGAGACTTATTATCTAGATTACACACAGTTCAAAATATCCAAACATTCTCAACACTCATTCTTTTCTATCCGCTAATACCTCAGAGTGTCCCAGGCAACCCCCGAGTTGACAATTAGACACTGTCAGATCATCGACCACCAACCCACAATGACCGACGTTCTCCCTCCCCTCCCCGCCGAGTACGCCCGAGGCCTTGAGCTCATCGACGCTGCTCATGCCGAAGACTCAAGGACAGTTGAAGCCCCTGATGGAACTACGATCCCCTTCGAGCTTAACTACGCTCAAAAGATGACCAAGTGGCTCGCCCGCCGATGCCCTGACGCCAGTCCCGTTCTCCAGCTCGCCTGTCGAGCACAGCACTTCCGAAGGTGGGGGCTTGAAGCTCCAACGGTGTTACAAAGCTAACAGACTTACACAGATGGGAGATTCCTCGAAGCAGCTATCCAATGACTCGCCCGGGCTATTTGACTTGGAGAACAAAGCTCAAGGCTCAAGCCGCCGCTCAAGTTGCTGAGCTCCTCGCTTCTCCAGAGATCCAGCCTCCCATCCCTGAGGAGGACCGCGCTCGAGTGGCTGCCCTGATCCGCAAGGAGAACCTCAAGGCGGATGAGGAAACCCAGGTGCTTGAGGACACAGCATGCCTGGTCTTCCTTGATGACCAATTCGACGACTTTGAGAAGAAGTCGGATCTTGACGAGGCAAAGATGATAGGCATCCTTCAGAAGACATGGGGCAAGATGGGAGAAAAGGGGCGGGAGTTGGCTCTCGAGATGAACCACAGCGATCGAGCCAAGGAGCTGATAGGAAAGGCACTTGCTGGTTGAGAGAGTACATACATACATACGATCGATACATGTCGAACATGCACCTTGGCGGTTCACTCACTCGAGTTTGCCGAGACAAGACTTACGTACTAGCATATTTTGGACTGGCTGTATGTCCCATTCGAGATGCGACAGGCTTGCCAAGGGGGGCCTGCAGTATACTCGGGAGAATCACAGGTGGCTCATGTCACGATCCTGCACAAACGAGATCAAGCACACGAGCGGCGCAGAGGATTGCCAAGGTCGACTAGACCCACGATACACAATTCCTAGAATGTCGTATGCCACCCTCCTTGCATTGGTTGCAGTAGCCGCCAAAAGGGAGCCTCACATTGGTTTCGGAATGTGAAGACAGACAGACAGACAGACAGACAGTATAGTCGAATCGATGACATTTAGAACCCTAAAATGTTGTCTCACAAGATCCGACCAAATAAGGAGCACAATCAGTATTGGAAGGGTTGTGATGAGACTGGGCATGCAAGCCATGTAAGCCTTGCACTTGACATGTCCGTGATATTTCGGCCCCGGGAACCATTGCCGATCCGAGACATTGCGACGGTAGCAGATCATTTCAACAGGGGCAGCAGATCTTGGTAAGAAACGGGTGTTTGTGTCACCCAAAAGCTACCCCTGTTGTGGCGTTTGCTGCGACGGGAAGCCAATGAACCGTTGTCATGTTTGTATGCCAGCCACTTTTGAGCGTTTCCTTTCTTTTCCTTTTGAGGGACGGGCGGACTGCACCGTCCGTACAGAAGACAGACTCAATAGGACCCCTGCGGCCATCCGTCATCCGTCATCCATCTGCCCAGCCCTACGCGTATCGGTTTGCT
>PVQA01000292.1:0-11170 GCA_002980515.1 Fusarium burgessii
TCCTATTCCTTTTAATATGTAATTTGCCCTGCACTTCTTTATTACTAGATATTAAATAGGCTTTAGTATAAACTTTTAATAGATTTATTTATCTCTATATAGGTTTAATAAGATATTAAAATACTTAAGTCTTACTGTAATGTGAAGTATTAAATACATATGTTATACACTATTCCTACTGTGATTACGCCTGTTTCTCGATTATTGTTAACTGTAAACAGGCCCTTATTTACAGATCCGTGAGGTCTGTAAGACTCTCCTGGAACCTTTTATTAGCTACGCATAAGTAAAGTAGGGGAACATTATGAAAGTATGCCAAAGGGGCTTACTCTCTAAACTTAATGATTACAACCTTATAATCTAATCTTTTTACTTAACATTATCTTATCTTATCACCTAATATAGTTATTTTCCCAGACCAGGCCCAGCTCATGTTTTGTAATCATATATCTACAGTAGGCTGAAAGGAGTTATGACACATTTTGTGTGGGGTTTTCAGATAACATATGTTGTAAGTTTCCCTGCCGTAATTGTACTTTACTCTCAAGGTCCAAACACCTCTCTCGATCGTTGGGCATGATCCTTCTTGCATCCTGAAATGTCGCACGCCTCTTCCCACCATGTGCTCGCATACGGAACCACGCGTGCAAGAGGTTGTCCCTTTTCATCTAAAAACCGAGAAACATATAAACCGCAGGGATCATCACCTTCATTTTCTCCATCCACGTTACTTATCCAAAGCCATCTGGAGGATGCCGGTATAAACCCATCTTCCTCCCTCCCTCTCTCCTCCATCACAACTGTACCAAGTTCACCCAGGGCGAGGAATTGGGGATCCCAAGCACCTTCTTGCCAGGTGACGCTCTGGACCACATAAAGCGCCTCCATTCGGATATCGTGAATTCGGCAGAACCGAGCAATGAATGTCAGAGGAAGAAGTATACCTTCGCCCAGTGTAATATGACGTGGTACGCCGTTTCGTATCTGTTGTTTCAACCACTGTGTGCAGTTGTCAAGTAAAGTCCTAAACGTCGCCTCATATTTATCAAAAGACAAGTGGGTCGAGTCAAGAGCGCAATCCAGCGAAATCACGGCTATAACGCAGTGTATCTCCAATAGCCGCAGATGGTGAAGGTGCTCGTTAACCAGGTTACTCTTCAGATAGGCTCGAATTACCCGGACCCACGACTGGGCCTGCTTGTACAGGATTTGACAACGTTGTTGGAATGACTTGATCAACTCCGTGTCGCTTGATGTTCCTACACCATAGGCCTGCCCTACGAAAGCCAACATGGCACTGCTGAACAGCCTCCATCTGCCAAGAAGAGACTCCGGTCGATCCACGCCAAAAACTGGCGGCGCGGTGGCAGAGACGCTTTTGATTTGCGTGTATATTGGTACGCTGAATATGATTTGACGTGAGAATTGGCACATCATTGAGAAACAGAGGAAGGTGTGTTGAACTGAGGTGATCTCATCATTGCTACCATTCTTTGGTTTGATCTCAAAATGTTCGTTCAAGATATTTGTCACACTTTTGAGTATACTGTCCACTGACCGATGGTTTCCCTGTAAGATCTCATACAAGGCCATAAGTACCGTCATGATTGTCATTGTTCGGATAGAAACGCCTTTCGGGTCGACTTTGAAGCGTTCTCGTAGACCCTGAACACCTTTGAGGTAGTGCTTTAGTGACGCAGCATGGTTTGAGTTTTTGACACTGTTTGGACCCCAGATTTTCAGAGGCGAAGGTTTAGATTGGACGATAGACTGTTTTGTATCCCTTGCGTCATCGGCAATGGCAAGGGTCAAGGCGCCAAGTGCTAGTACCAGCTGACGAATGGAGTCATCCTGATGCACGCCAGTAAGAATGGTGCCCTCGCAAAAGTCAATGTAAAAGCTTCCAGAAAGGTCTGGTGCCACGTGATACCGGAAAGCATCGAGATAAGGCACACTGTGACCATCAAGTCCCGGTAGAGTTGACGGAGCAATAGGTAACAATCTTCTTGGTGCAACCCGAGCTGGGGGCAGGACGGCAACGACAGGCTTCTTAGGCGGTGGATCAACTGGAGTCTCGTAGCCGTCACAGACAAAATCTCCTCTAATGCAGCGAGCACATGCTGGTTTGCCCTCATCGCATTTGACGCGCCGTTTCTTGCAGGTCAAGCAACCACTCCGCACTTTAGGATTGCTGACACGGTATAATCTCTGTTTGGTCCGGGCATTTCTTCTCGGGACCAGTTGCACGGGTGCTGACAGGGGTCCAGAACTGGCCGCAGGTACGAGTGAACGAGAATGATTGGTTGCCATGGAGAAGAACGAAATGCCGCAATCTCAGAGTTAGTGATTACCGAGCAGGATTCTTATATCGGAGCAGGTCGAGTCAGCAATTTAGGGCTGAGAGCTAGCGGAGAATCCCGTTCGGCTTTTAGACTGCCTTAGTCAGGTGGGGGCAACTGGTTTGTCATCTTTGGAGAGGGAACTTCAGTATTGAGCGAATCATCAGCTCAATTTCTTTGCTTCAGCCTCATACTATTATTAGTCAAGTAAGCTCGCTGCCTTGCCGCGGAGATGTATCAAGGAAATTATATTACAGTCCTAAAGGATTCCAAAGACATCTCACCTAAAGCACCGGAGTTATCGGGCAGACAAATTAGCGCTGCATGGAGGAGCAATAAGCTGTAGCTAGTGATAACTAAGCCACGAGATGAGCAAGCTTATTTACCCAATTAACTGCTTGACCTCGTAACCCCACATATAACGGTTGAACTAAGCGGATCTCACTGGCAGAGAACTAACCTATACCTCTCCAAGGACTACAGTCGATTTAGCAACTAACAGAACATGTAATATCTATAATACAGATATATAAGCAAAGGATATCCTCACATAACTAATCCTCCTTTATCACGTTTCTGAAAAATCCGCTCTCACTATTATATGCCCGATGCAGATTCTGCCGTACTCCTGGCGCTGAGGTAATACGTCGAAGAAGCCCCTCGTTCCGCGTAACGGACTTCTGTGTCACGTTTGTGTTCATCTGGCTTGTAACAGACTTTCCAGAACGCGTTTCCGATAAATACTCTACTCCTCGAGCAAGCAAGTACTTCTCCAGTTTTAATGCAGAATCCTTGTCAAAATGGGGAAGAATGTCTCTTGCAGCAGCCAGAGACGACCTTACAACTTTCTCGCCGCTGAGTGTTGGCACGGCGAATGAAGCATGGGGATCAGCACCGTGCTGTAGCAATAGCATGAGGATTTCAAACCACCTGGTTCCAAATTCACGAGCAACGTATCCGTCAAATTGTCGGGGATTAAAGTCGGAGAATAGGTGGTGCAACGCGTTTTGCCAAGGTGTTTGGTAACTATATTCAGCATTAGGACTTGCCCCATGCTTCAATAGAAGCTCGACAGTCGCGACGCTAGGGAGTTGAGGAGCAGGCAATGGCTGAAATTGTCCGGGTGATGACACGGCAGGAATAGCTGTACTCAAAAGGGGATGCTCCAGAAGCTGGATAAAGTTGAAAGAATCTCCAACAAGGCGATGTTGCAGATATGAGTTGAGCTGGAACCGGACAGCACAGTGAACAAAAGTTTGTTTCAACGATGCAGCCGAGTCAGGTCCTCGCAACGCCTTACCAATAAAGCTACTCCAGTGGCGTTGAATATTATGATAGAAGCTACGAACTTCTGTCCAGCGGTAAGTGACGATCTGATCAAATTCATGCATGAGATCCAGGTCGAGATCTTGTCCTTCAAGATCAGCTCGTGTTGCTGCACAGAGAGCCCCTTCCACAATATCCCAGAATAAGTCACTCGAGGAACTCGATGTCCACTTCAGTTCGAGAATAGAGGCATGGAGGAGGAGCATATCGGGATGTGATTGACTTCCTGACATGAACTCGTCCAGGAGCTGTTTAACCTCGGGCTTAGCGAAAAAGTCACCCACTGTTCGGTGTAGGAATACGACATGGTCTACTTGTGTCTCCAATAGACCTGCGCAGACGCTTTGCAGTCTGATGGTCAAGTCTGAAATCCTTTTCTTGCACTCTGACTCAGGAATATCCCTCCTCGTTGCCCGGACAGCGATTGTCTTGTCGTGGACAACCTCCTCTGCAAAGGAGAGGCTTAGAGCTCTGACGGGCTGCTGTGCTTGGAGACAGATTCGACACATGATAGCAGTCTGTGGTCGGTAAAGTGGGTCGATATTCCGCAGCATATGCCAGTATAGATCCTCAAGATCAGGTGGTAAGATGTCTAGTCGGTGCTCCAGATCAGTGATGGAGTCATTGTTGATGAGCCCATTGACAAGAGATTTGATGACGAGGTGAACCCATAAGAATACACCTGATGCTTTATAGATAATCTTTTTGGCGATCATAATTGCCCTGCCAAGCGACCTCTCAATCACAGGTGCCATATAAGGGTGTTTCAGGAGCTTCTCTTCCACCACGAGATAAATATCATCCTCTGTCAGATCCTGAAGCCGAAGTCGGGGATCTTGGCCAAGAGTTTTTTGGAAGATTGGAAGTGGTCGGCTGGATACACAAATCTTGATACGATCAGATAGAGATATCTCCCGCAACAGCTGTACGACTTCCAGGTGATCGCCATCAAACTCATCAAGGCCATCAACGAGAAAGAAAAACCGTGTGTTTCCGATATTCTTCCTCGTCAAGCTGCGAAGGGCTTCGGTAAGATCAGTCATAGACCAATGCTGTAACTTGTCACGCATATTGGGCAACATTGGTAATTCTGAGCCATCCTCCAAACTCTCTTGGGTCAAGTAAAGATGGTCCGCCAAGACTTCGACGAGGGATTCCAACCGGCCCCCGAGAACGACCTCGAGGAGTTCGGGCTTCTGTCGGAATGTCTGAACCAATAGGGCTCGTAGTAGGCCTGGGATACTACGTTGATACTCAGAGCCCTTCCTCCAGAAGAAGTGATGTGATATAATGAGTAGATCAGAACCTGCCCACGATTTCAAGTATTTTCTTGTTCGCTGATCTAGCAGAATAAATTTCATCAGTGTAGACTTGCCGGATCCTGCTTTGCCATTGATCCAGTATAGCCCGTTACTCGAAGCTGTCCACTGGGAGAAATTGTGCCAATTAATCCGTGGGTTATGACTTTGGTCAAAAATCCACTCAAAGGTTCGCTTGTGGGCATCAGGGACTGCCTCAAATCTACGGTCCATTGTGGAAAATGCCAGGCTGTCGAGAATCATCCTCTTGCCAATCTTTTCTGCTCTTCGTCTGGCGCTTGAATATGAGGTCGAGAAACCTTGGGGATATTTTGATTGCAGTCCCGTTTGAGCAAGTTCAATAATAGCCTGGAGGATTTGTTTTCGCGTCTCTTTGTGATAAGCTTCTGTTTGCTCCTCAAGTCTTTGAACCCCATCTTGCACCATATTCTGTGTAGTTTCGTGTTTCTTGTGAGATATACTAGTCTCGCCTAATAGCAGGTTAAGGGAGGAGGATTGATTAGACGCCAAAGTGTTAATGTCATTTCTACCCCGCGCGCATTAGTATTCAAAAAAAAAAAAAAAAAGGAAAAATAGTGACATGGCGTAAAGTAGCAGAAAAGCCTACCGGATAGCTGAGAGGAGGTATGTATTGATCTCGCCCCTGAAACGTTCCAACCGCTTGAACAAAGCATCAATGTCCTCTTTATTCCATACACTCTTTAGAGCTTGTCGATAACTCTTGAATTTTGACACTCGGCCATTTGTTGCCAATTTTGAGAACCGAGCATGTAATTCAAGCGCAACCTGATTGCATCCGTTGCAGACTTCTTGAAGGGCACCCGTCTCGGCGCCATTCTGATTAAAAGCAGAATTTTCCAGCTGTTGATTGATGGCCTGCGTGAAATTCTGGAGCCGTGTGGTGATATCCCATAGTTCAGAGTTCTCAGGAAGAATTCCTTGAGCAGATTTATGAATATCGCTGGCCTTGCCAACCAGTTTCGTGGTAAACTCGACAAACTGAAGTAAGTTGGCGGCCAGACCGAGTGAAGTGAGAGGATCCATAGCAACAGAAAATGAGTATCTCAAAGAATTGGATAAAGTCTGGTGGATCTGTTGAGATGGGCGATGGTATGCTACGATGGCGAGATGGGACTACTCATGACAGTCAGCCTCACGCTAATGCAGTAAGACTGGCTGGTGATCACCTGCTGCAGCCATTCTGCACACTTTCAGCCTAGGCTGAGCGCATAAGAAGGCAACCAAACCACAGCCATAGGGCGCCCTCATTTGCCTTATACAAAAAGTCACAAGCCCCGAGACATATGAAATCTGTCCAGGCTGTTGGGCGAGGAATTTAATTCATGTATTTTGGTCATTCAACAACTCGAATTCATTTAATAATAATTGTAGCAAACGACATAGTCTATTCGCCTTGTAAAACATTATCCAGAAGCAAATTAGACCCTCTTATGAAAAAGAAAGAACTGCTGATTAGTGTCTCTTGTGAAAAAAAGATTGGATCGCTCGAGGTAAGGCATCTCTAACCACTATAAATTGGGAACCACGTCATAAAGGTATATGCATGCGCTGCATTAACCATACCAGCTGCTTAAGTCATTGCACTTCATCTTTTACCAAAAATTGATCTACAAAAAGTTTATTTACGCTCTTAATAAATTAATTATAGCAGAGACTTTAGTCTCGCTATTCTTGGCGGCTTATTCCGCCTCGTGGACGGTATCGGGAAGAAACCGGGGATATCTCCGAACCCCGCTATGATCAACTGCCGTGTAAATCCCCAGCCGTCATTGGTGTGATGAAACTCTCGCCAAGATCAACTCTATCTAACGGCAAAGACCACGGCTCGGGCATGGAATAATGAAGTTGCAAGGTTCGTTGCTACGCTGACTGATGCGTATTCCAAAACTCGCGCATTTACTCCTCACGATACCGAGTTAACCAACCCCTTCACCCCCATTACTTCCAACATATTACTTCATTATCTTTATTACCATGTTTTCTTCGAAGAACTGTAAAAACTTCCAGCTTTCTTTCTTTCTTCTATCTACTTTCTTTGTCTCCCATATCCTGGCTCTGGCCACCCCCTCTTCTACCAACGTCTGCCCAACCCCGACAATCATATGTAGCAACCAGTCCGACAGCCGGATGCCAGCTGATTCCTGGGATTCGCATCTTCATATATTAGACCCAGTTCGTTTTCCACCTCTACCAGGCTCATACGAGTTCGGTACGTACACAGCCTGGGATGCTACTATTGAGGAAACCCGCATTGGCTGTTCACATATGGTGCTCATCCAGCCATCTGTCTACGGATATAACAACACCCTTCTTACCGACACTCTCAAGGCATTTGGCCCAGAGAGGGCCCTTGGTGTCGTCGTCTTTGACGTGGCCAACACATCAACTGCACAACTCCAAGAATGGAACGATCTAGGCGTGCGTGGCGTACGGTTGAACTTTCAGTCGTCGGGAGATACCCCGCCAGCCAAGGAACTTAGAGACATGCTGCAGAAGTATGCAGACGCCATCCGACCTTTCTCCTGGGTTTTACAGCTTTATATCCCAATGAAGGGCATACCTAGCATCGAGTCTATCATTCCCGGTGTAGGAGTGAAGGTCGTTTTCGACCATCTTGGTCATCCAGAGATCCCAAAGCCTCATACATCTGGGATTGGCCGCCCACAGGTCCTCAACCCACACGCTCTGACTGGCTTTGACGCGATGCTCAGACTCCTACAGCGAGGTAACACTTGGGTGAAAGTGTCTGGGGTTTATCGCTTATCTCGAGTTTCAGGGCCACTGTATACTGATGTTGATCCTATCATTCATGAGCTTTTCCGGATGGCGCCGTCTCGACTCGTCTATGCGTCTGATTGGCCGCATACAAGATTCGAGGGACTGGATATCAAGCCTTGGACTTTGCATCTACTTGACTTGACAGAAGGAAGCACGGAGCTGAGGAATAAACTCTTTAGGGACAATGCACGAGAGCTGTGGGCTGCTAATACTACAGCAGCCAATTGAGCTAAGTTTTAAAATTGAAATAGTATGTTGATTAATTGCCAAATCTAATCTTGCTTGATTCTTGGGAAACGCCAAACTACTATAAGCAGTTACGAAGGAGATATAGGCTGCAGGTAGCATTATAGAATGGGCGACTACATAGGTTGAAGATTCTCAGCGATTTAGGAAATATGAGGAAACATAAAACTGTCGTTTCTTATCAGCAAACATTTCAATAACCAGGATATCAAAGAGCTTAAAAACTGAAACTCCTCATTTGACATACAATCAACAGAAAGAAAAGTCCTTGAGAAGCTCAGCAGCGTGTTTGACATGCGAGAGCCGTAGAGTTTGCTCTGCGATAGAGACGTGTTAGTAACCAGGTCCAATCAGTACCATTTGGAAATCCATACTTAAAACCATGCCTCAGGGCAACTATCCTTCTGAGTGCTATAAGTGGGAGAGGTAAAAAGATACGAATCCCAAACGCGAGGAATTGTATCATTGCCTACATACTCGCAGTCGTTGTTGTTCATTCCAAATGAGAAGTGGAACACTTCAGGTTCTTTGAAAGAGACAGTGGCATTCGCTTTCAGCCAGGAGTTGTCGAAAACAGAAGTCTCGACGAAATATTTGACGTCAGTTCCCCAGCCTTTAGCGCTACAGGTGCGGTCTGGGAGCTGGCTGTCTAGGAAACACGAAATGACTGGCGGTCGTCGTTTTGCCAGACGTAGCAGCAATCGCGATCAGCTGCGGCGGCGTTGATGAAGCCGAGGATGGTGACTGAGAGGAGATAGAAAGAGATGGTGAAATGCATGATGAAGATTATGAACTACTCGGGTTGTATGGTTGGACTATAGTGATGTTATTACTCGGCTTCGCTCAGTGCTTCCTCAAAAACAACAGGTATCCAGGTCTCATCTGCAATGAGATCACCGTCGATACCTGTCCGCCAATTGACACCAACGGAGATGTCGACTCTCAGCAGTAATTCTATGCTCTCTGGAACATTTATGCCATTCATCAGTTCTTCACTCAGTATAGTCAGGCTCTCAGCAATTCTGCCTCTCTTGCGGCTGGTCAAATTGGTGATATTGTTTATACCGTCAACCCAGCAAAAGACGCACAGGTCAGTAAGAACTTGATTACTGTTATTCTGGGAGCTACTGTTGGTGAATCTGGGGCTGCTAAAGAGATCTTGGGTAACTGGCAGGCGAAGCTTGTTGTCGCTCGTATCCAAGGTCTTGTAGCCCAAGGCCGTGGTATAATTACCTGGCTTGGTAACAAGAACTCTAACAATCACATCCAAGAGTCGATGCAGATCTCGGATATTTCCGCGTCACTCTCAAGTCAGGTGAAGGACTACCAGGGCACTCTTGGCACCGCTATCAAGTATGCTCAAGGCAACGTCACACAGTTTCTTGCGCTTACCAAGGAGGGAGGATTCTCTCAGCGTGGTCTGACATCTTTGACGGCTCAAATGGATGGGACTTACAAGAACTTGGTCAACTTCATCTACTGCAGCGCATTGCAAGCTAACGGTATCTTTTTGACCAAACAGTATAGCACGGATCCGATTAAGGTCGCTTCAAGTGCGGGCAATAAGCTCGCCAACTGCACTGGGATAGACTCTAACAAAGTCTGTGATCAGTACTGGTCTCATGATGGAATCACGTACTCGTTTAGCAAGGTTGACGACTGTGATTGGCGGTTCACCGAGATATAGTATACTACTATCCAAAAGGGCTGGCTTACACCTGAGACTTTGTTCCTTGGATCTGATGCTTGTACTGGAAACCAGCCTTTCATTAACGGTACCGCGTTCACGATGAACTTTACAGTAAGATCTCTCTTACTAAACCTTTATGTCAGGGCATGGAGTAACGGCTCCTGCAGTCCTATCCCCCAACTTGCGTCTACACTACCGAGGGCGATGGACAATTGAGAACTGTCCCATGTCGCAATCAGAATAGCTGGATGTGCTGTTACTGGGAGCACAAGGTACCTTGGTCATATCTCGGCAGTAAGGTGGTGAGTTGGACCCTAGGATTCTGATTTTAAGCGAGAAACTGGATGGGGCTGATGACTTTGTATGTTGATGTAGACTGAGGATCCGAAGAGTGAGCGATGCTACATCAACTTGGGTTATACATCGGCCCTTTAGTCGGATAGAAAGTCGGTTGGAAGTACGAGACACCTGGAGCAAATTTTGTTACATTAAGAGCTCGCCAGTTTTTAATCTAAGGGAATACATTCTCCCCTTAAATTGTATATAATATAGAGAAATATAATAGAGATGTTAGCTTTACTCTTTAATCCTATACATCACTCGGTGACGAGCTAACTTTCTTTTTGGAACTTGACTGGATTGATCGGCTGATTGACATTTTCTAACATCTCAATATCCGGTAGACCTGGGATTCACATGTCCAAGATGGAATACGAGCTATCTCGCTAAAATTCCGTATAATACGATGAGTAATGTAACAAAGGGAGGCTGCAAGGTAGCAATCGTTTGCGGTGGGTCGATGCTCTCTGTCTTGTCTCTCTTCTTTTCTCGCATAGATGGGGCAGTTACATTGTGCTCCATCAAAAATGTGACTGTTGGTTGCCCAGGTACATCTGGACATTCACAAAGGGAACCAACTGCATATTCTCAACCCATGTTGACAGCAAGGTGATAGACGGCTACTACCCACCTGAAGCTTGCAGCTAGCCCTCAGTCATGCCACCTAAGCCTCGGAATCTATCGAGCCCTTGCTTGATGCGACATCAGGCAAGGCGGGGTAGTGAGACATGTCAATACGGCTGTGTGCCAATTGTTGCTTGGCGTCTGTCAGGTGTGATAATATGCAATGCCAGAAGTTAACAGCGGGGCCGCAATTCTAGACCTCTGGCCCGGCCGGCCCGATGTAGATCTTTTAGCGGCCAATGCAACAGTATATGTCAGAACGTCCTGTTCTTGATGCTGTCGGTTAAGAAAGGACGGCCCTGTCTGTCGTCTTGGCAAAAAGTCGAACAGACTGTTGAATAAATTAAAGGATAATATGAAGTAAAGAGAAAGCCTCCGCTAAGTTGTTGTATTTATAATAATCAAGTTATGTGTTTATTCTATTGTAGATGCTAACTGTAAGGCTTTAAAATAGGGCTTTACTAATTATAATTTAAACACTTAATAAT